>CM046433.1:34642218-34677218 GCA_025506505.1 Flaveria sonorensis
TAATTTACTAATAACTTAAAAGAAAAAGTTAACTTTAGTTAGTGTAAAGGACACGTGAAATTTTTTTAAATAAAGAACATTCAGTGTACTTATCAAATTTTAAGGATAAAATCCATAATTTTAATAATATTTAAAGGACAAAATTTGTAATTTACTCAAAAAAATAAAAAAAGAAGCTGAAGGGTATGCTATTATGTTGGAATTCTCAACGACAATGATGTAAAGATACAATATTAACCTGCACCCAACTAGGGTATTGTGATAACAGATGCACTTAGTAGAAATCACTCATAGTGTCACATGCAAGAAGTAAAGGATAAAGATAGTTTTCATACTTGTTTATCTCTAGTTAGTTGGTTTGCCGGTCTTTATCTCTAGTCTCTATCTTTATGTTTAAATCTCTGGATTATAGGGAAGAATTCATTGTATTTATATTCCTCATTGTTTGATGAATGAAGCAACTGCGTTGATGCCAAAATTTTGATGGTATTAAGGCGATTAAACCAAAACTCGAAAACATGAAGACCTGACACTGTAGAATGGCTATAGATGAAGGTGTCAAATAAGATTGGTGGGAAAGCTAAGCCCAACTCCATCGATAAAAATTATCCGTACTATATCCATGCCTCAGATTATCCATGACAAATGCAAGTTAATGATCCTCTCACTTATAGCAATTATAGTGGTTGGATCCAAGAGATGACAAACATTTTGTTCGTCGATTCGTTGATGGATCCATTCCCAAACCAGAAAACACAAAGCCACCAATATGGCATGATGCAATGCGATATTGATTTTAAATTGCGTGAGGTGCTCTGATTCGTTTAGTCCCAAACTCCGATGCATGATGCGTGATGCGAGAGCATCATGTATGCGATGCGTTTGCTATTAAAAATTTCCTAAAGGTTAATAATACATATCAATACTTATCACACATTTCTAATTTATAAAATATACTTCATAAAAGCACTCTTAAAAGTCAAACAAACTTACACACGAAACACATTTAATATGTAACTTTTAAGTTTTAATCTCCATAACAATCCAAAAAAAGATTAAAAACAAGAAGAATACTAAAAATAATTTGAACGATAAGATGAGAAAAAAAAGAAAAAAACAAAAAAAATATAGTGTTTCATTGCTGTGCGATTTTCTCCACCATGTAAAAACTAAAGTAAAAAAATTAGAAAAGATGTTGCTTTTACAGTGCACACTAAATCAACCAATCAAAAAAAGTCACTGCAGGACCGGTTATGGTTGTCCAATAACAGTTTCACAGTTGGAGATAATATACTTACTAGATTAAATCCTACTAGGCATAGAAACAATAAACAGAAAGTAAGAACACTCAAGAACAGAAAGATTGATTTTCAAGGATGATGTATATTGCTCTCAAGTGTTTTACAAATGTTACAAGGCTGAGTCCTAAGACTGATACAATGAGATACTTTATATTACATCCTACAAACAACCATACTTTGAAGGTCAGCTAAACATTAATCTAGACAACAATATCAATGTAAAGTCAAAAGGCAGATTGCCTTTTGACATGTGACTATGACATGCCATAGCTCACATCCTATTGTATTATAATAAGGATAAAAGTACTAAAGTAGAAAGTTACAGAAAAAGACACCATTATGTACAATTGACAAAAGTAAGGAGATAATCACCAACTTGTATAAGTTTTTGAGTCTTCAGAGCTGACAGCGAAAAGTTGGTCTGCTTTTGTCAAAAGTGTGTCAGTAGACACATGGCTTCTTAGTGCTTGGTAGAGTTCAGTCTTCAAGCTTCGGAAGACTTCACTTTTGGCTTTGGAAGATTTTTGTCTTTGGCTTTGGAAGACTTGATACTTAGTTATTTTCCTTTGTACATTCTCAAATCTTTCGAAGTATCTTCCTTGTACTTCTTTTTATGCTGAGAGCTATTTGGTTAGCATCAACCTCTATGATAACTCTAATAAACTCCCCCTAGGCTGATGCTAACAAAACTTGAAGATTACTATGAATGTTGATCTTCTACTTGTTTACAGCCATCATAATAATCAGAGCCATTCCTCTCTTCATCAGCTGGTCTAGATTCTTCAGTCTTTCATAGTATCTCCTTATGTCCAAGAGGTCATGCTCAGGCAGGTCAAGTATGTTCTGCTAGAAGTATACTTGTGGACCTCCTTGATCTCTTGTGATATACCATCTATCTAGGTTTGGAGAGTACACCCAAAACATAACGGGTCTCTCAGCAGCTAGAGGCTTTACAAATAAGGGAGTTGGTTGAGCAACCTCTTTGGTTCATCGACATGATTTTCCGACTCATCCTGAGGTGCAGAGGTGGATGCCTTAGAATTCTTTGTCTTCTTTGACTTTAAATCTCTTCTAATGGATGTCCTTTTCCTCTTTCTATACTTCAACTGAGAAGGTTGGTTTCAATTACCTTGTCTTTCTTTTTTCCTTCTTAGTTTAGTCCTTCCCCTTGACATGTTTAAAAGAAGGTTTAGGACCCTGCTATGGGTCAGAAGATGAAGCTGGCTGTGGATCAACACTAGGTATTGGTTGTGTTGTCTGTTAGGGTTCAACCTTGACCTTAGCTTCAGGTGCAACTTGACTTGATGGAGAATGCAATTCTTGAAGTTCACCCCTCTTGATCTTCTACTTGATCACCCTGATGTGCTCATCTATTATGAATAGAGAAATGGGACTAAGTCTCCTTTTGAAGAACCCATACATCTTCAAGAAGCTCACCATCCTTTGTCTATCTTCAGATTTCTTCTTGTTGGCTTTGATGGCGGCCCTTGATTTTGCATGTTCCTCCCTTATCTTTCTCTTAACAGCTTTTCTTTGTTTAGTAGCTTCTTGTTCCAGCTACTTAATATACTCAAACTCTATATACTAATAAGATAGAGGGAGTAAAGCTTCTGCCTAGTAGAGACCTGTGGCACTCAAGTAGTATCATCATTTGTCTGTCTTGTTCTTTTCCTACTTGAGTTTCTTCCTCTATAGCCATAGATTCTACCTCGGGCATTTTTTGAACTGTAGAGAGGACAGAGGCTTGATATAATTTTCTTCTTTTCCTTTATTCTTTGGTTTTAAGGAGCAAAGTAGCAACCTTAGCCTCCTTTTATTCTCTAGACGCCTCTGTGTCTGCCAGTTCATTCACTTCTTCAAAGGGAAGAGAGATTAGGTCATCTCAGGTCATTCAATCTGGCCGCCCTTAACTTATCTATCTAAGTGTTTGGCCTATGGGTAGTCCTGATTGTAGCCTACACTTGAGCTTTAGCTAGGGCGAGGCTATGAGATGCCTTCACCAATTGGTGACTCACTGAGGGTAATTGGTGCTGAAGGAGTATGAATCTTAAGGTTCACAGAGTCCACAACTGGGCCATCAACTAAGGTTTCCCCTTCGAAGCTATTCTTAGGGTCCAACTTAGTATCTAGTAAGCTTGTTTTTTTTTTAAACTCCTTAGACACCCTTATTTGTATCCTCTCTGCCAACCTATCAGCATGTCTGTTTTGACTTGGGTTGACAAATGACAGGATTGGTAGAGGGAAGCTTTTATAAAATCCCAGGTTATAGATGTTGAAAACTTCTTGTTGACCCTAGAATCTAGAAAGCACCAAGGCCCTTCTATCACTGTCATACCCCCATCCTATGATCGGATTATCAACAGAATTGGATGGAGTTGACATGACCCTTGGTATGAAACCCTCCTAAAATATGCTTTGAAGAATGGCATCCACATTTATATGGGCCATAGGAGGTTGTTAAGTTTGGATAGTTGCAAGTGAGGGTGGTGAATACTCAATGTCCATACTCTGGGCAGTGCTCTTATGTTCTATGATTGTGATGACTTTCTTCCCCTTTTAGGTAGCATCACTTACTTGCACAAGTGAACTAGAGGTTAGGTCCACCACATCCATAGATTCTTGTGCACATGGTTGAGCCTACCTGGCAGACCTCTCAGCTAGCTTGCCCTTGAGATCGTTGACCTCAAGTTGCTGATTAATCACCTGCCTTTGAAAGGTAGCCACCTGAGATTCCATGTGACTAACCTTAGAGACAAGATATGTGCATGTATCTGTCAATTGTTGCACCTTTTGTTGCATACTCCCCTTATCTTCATCAAAATAATTTTAGGGGGATGAGAGGACATAACCAAAGTCATCCCTCTCACCACCAGATATTTGTTCTTGGTCTTTGGATTTCCCCTGCTCTGTGACAGCATCATAAGAAGTGCCAAGAGGCTGGGTTACCGTGGTTGAGATCTTAGTGATGTAATCACTTGCAGAAATGAGAGAATCTTCCACATGGACCTCTTGAACTTTTTCAGAGAGGTCCACCTAAGTAATAGGTGGATGACGTGGGCTAGACATAGGAGTGTCAGGAGCACTCATCTCTTATTGAGTAGGGGAGGAGTAGAGAGATTCATCGTATTCACTGAATCCTATGTCTTTATCATCATAGAATTCAATGTTTGGGATTGGTTGATTGAGGTCCAAAGGCTAGGGATGGTAGCTTTCCCTTGAAGGTTGATCATTTGAGTGTTGAGACTCAGGATAATGGCTTAAGGCTAGGGTTGTGAGCTTATCAGGCTAAGCATAAGGAACCTCTACACTGATCATAAAAGGAATAGGAGTGGTCTGCTTCTCTGGTGAAGTGGGAGCTCTTGGTTCCACTTGCTCCTGTATGGGTGAGTATATAGGAGCTTGCTCAATCTGAATAGACTGAGTAGGGGTTTGTTTGGATTTTCTTGTATGTGATGGTTATTTGTGGCTGTGTAGGTGGTGGTGAAGAAGGTGTGGGTTCAACATTGATTGGGACTGCCAAGTTGTTACCTTAAGCAGCTTGCTCTAACATTTTGTAGACAAGGGCTGTTTCTACCCCGGAAAAACCAATAGTGGTTTTCCTTATTATTTTAAAGATGCCGAGCTTCATCTATCCCAGCTTTAGAACATTAGCTGTTCCCCTTAACTGTCAGCCCAGTTCATAGTTGAGAATATGCTGTACATATCTAGGGAACATGTAATATTCAAGGGAATCTAACTTAGCAAGTAAATTTGTATAAACAAATTTGGAATACCTGAACATAATCCCCTGTACCATTCCATGGACTATATAGGAAAGATCTTCTGGAACTTGGTCCCATCCTCCATGCTTGTTGAATAAAGAGTGGATGAATACATGAAGGAGGTATTTCCATTGAGTAGAGACCTTCCCTCTTCTGAAGTTCTGACTAAGTAGTCACCTTCATAGCCCATCAGCTGGAATGATCCATTAACTGCCTACTTGGTGAAGGACGGTTCACCATCTTTATCATCCCGCCTCAGATGTTGGTTTATGGTTGCTGGAGTGATGAAAACCGTCCTCCCTTACACTGAGACAGAGAGTGACTTCTCACCGTCCATAATGACCTCTTGGCAGATCCTCCGAAACTCTAATAGTTGATCTTCATATAGTGAAGGGTCAATGGTAAGGGCGGTGAGGTAGGATGAGTTTGAAAGAAAGCGGTAGATGTATGAGAAACCAGGGTCTTTCGCAGTGGATAACAGAGAAACATGATTGTGTTGCCCGTGTAGGTGCATGATAAAGGCTGGCTAGTTTTGGGGTTCATGGTTGGCTATTTTTTAAAGATTTTAGAGGAGAGATTTGAAAAACAACGAGGGTTTGTGGATAATTAGGGCTTGAAGATTTGTAGATGAAGAAAAAGTAGAGGGAGGGAAATCCATTGGAAAGGCTATTTATATGCTTGGATTTGAGACAAAGTTATTACAAAAGATAAACTTTGAAATCCGGATATCGGTTCCACCTCTGAAAAAGTGCCCAAAAAGGTAGTTATCTTGGAAGTTAAAAATCTTCCGAAGGTATTTTCCCTTCCAAAGTTTAAAGAAAGCTCCCAAAGCAAAATTATCTTCGGAAGATATTCCTCAGTTTTTGAAAAGAATTGCTTCGAAAGAAAATGTTCTTAGATTAATTTTGCTTCCGAGACAAATTTGGTTTCGGAAGATATTAAGCTTCAGAAGTTTTATTTAAGGAGTAAATAAAACTTTTGAAACTAAATTGCTTTCGGAAGAAAATTTCATTCAAAACATATAAATACTTATAAGCTGATTTAAGCTTTGGAAGATATATTAGAATTTCTTCCGAAGTTAAATTCCTTAGTAAGTAGTTATTTGTTTTGAAAAAATAATTTTCTTTTGAAGTCAAATCAATGTCTTTCGAGAGAAAATCTGTCGATACTTCTTAAAAATCTAAGGTATATATACTTAGAAAAATTTCCTTCAAGATAAACAGGGCTTGTGTGAGTGATAAATTAGACAACATTAAAGACACATAATTTTTTTTGAAAAACATTTTTGAAATTAATTTAAGAAAATATACTCAAAGTTAATCATCCAGTAGCTGATACAAGATATTTAAATCTCTGTTTATTAAATGCTTTTGTGTACAGATTAGCATATTATTCATTTGTGTTAACTTTGACCAGTTTAGTCAATCCTTTTTCAAAATTATCTTTAATCAAATAATACCTGATATTGATTTGCTTTGTCTTTAAGTGCTGCACTGAATTCTCTGTGATGGAGATAACACTATAGTTTTCAATGTGGATAGGAGTCTTCTTGAAATTGAATACATAATCTAGAATTTGATTCTGAATCCCAAGCACTTGAGCACAACAGCTTGCCGCAGCAATGTATTCAGCTTCAGCAGTTGATGCAGATTCACAGGATTGCTTCTTGCATTGTCATGAGACTATCTTTCCACCAAGGAACTACCATTCCCCAAGTGTAGACTTGGCAGTCATATTGCAACCACCATAGTCACTATCTGTATATGCATAAAAATTGAAGTCAGAATTCTTTAGATACCAAAGTCCTAGTATAGGACTTCATTAGAGGTATCTAAGAATTCTATTGACAAAAACTAGGTCTGACATCTTAGGGCTGGCTTGATATCTTACATATATGCATATGGCAGACATGATATCAGGCCTTCCGGCTATTAGGTACATAAGTGACCCAATCATAGCTCTGTATTGATGTTCATCCACACACTCCCGCTCAAGATTAATCTAGACAACATGATCAATGTAAAGTCAAAAAAGCAGATTGCCTTTTGACATGTGACTATGACATACCATAACTCATATCCTATTGTATTACAATAAGGATAAAAGTACTAAAGTAGAAAGTTACAGACAAAGACATCATTATGTACAGTTGACAAAAGTAAGGAGATAATCACCAACTTGTATAAGTTGGTGAGTTTTCAGAGCATGCAGCGGAAAATTGGTCTGCTTTTGTCAAAAGTGTGTCAGCAGACACATGACTTCTTAGTCTTTGAAAGAGTTTAGTATTCAAGCTTTGAAAGACTTCACTTTTGCCTTCGGAAGATTTAATACATAGTTATTTTCCTTCGTACATTCTCAAATCTTCCGAAGTAACTTCCTTGTACTTCATTACATGCTGAGAGCTCTTTGGTTAGCATCAGCTTCTAAGATAACTCTTACAGTCACCTATATGGCATGGATGCATTGCGATCTTGGTTTTAAATTACATGATATGCTCTGATGCGTTTAGTGCCAAAATCTGATGCGTGATGCGTGATGCGTGATGCGACCGCATCACGTATGCGATGCGTCTGCTATAAAAAATTTCATAAAAGTTAATAATACATAACAATACTTATCACACATTTCTAATTTATAAAATATACTTAAACATAAAAACACTCTTAAAAGTCAAACAAACTTACACACGAAACACATTTAATATGTAACTTTTAAGTTTTAACCTCCTAACAGTCAGAAAAAAGATTAAAAACAAGAAGAATACTAAAAATCATTTGAACGATGAGATGAGAAAAAAACAAAGAAAAAAAATAAACAAAACATAGCGTTTCATTGCTGTGCGTTTTTCTCCACCAGGTAAAAACTAAAGTAAAAAATAAGAAAAGATGTTACTTTTACACTGCACAATAAATCAACCAATCTGAAAATGATAACCTCACTAACTTTTAATATATTTTATTATTTAGTTGAAGATTTAATAGTTTCTTCTCATAACTAAACCTCATCGTCTCTTTCTATTCTATTTCCTTTTACTTTCTTCCATGCAACTCATCTTCTCCATGAACCTGCAAAGTAATATGTACATTGTATGTAGTATGTGGATTTTTCGTCATAAGACTAAATCTGACAGATCTTTAGAGTGATACAAAGCTCATTTGGTTTGTCATGGTAGGTCTCAACAGGTTGGCATTGATTGTGGTGACACCTTCAGCCTGGTAGTAAAGCCATCCGCAATTTGGATAGTTCTTGAAATCACTTTATCTTATTAGGGCCCATTCATCAGATTGATGTCAAGAATGCATTTTTACATGAGAATCTTAACAAAACTGTCTATATGCATCAACCTCCAGGATTTAAGGACAAAAGGTTCCCTAATCACGTTTGTCTATTAAAGAAGTCTTTATACGGGCTCAAACAGGCCCCCCGAGCCTGGTATCAAAGATTTGCGGGTTACGTCTTCTCTCTTGGCTTTCAACATAGCAAAAGCCACCACTCTCTATTCATTTACAGACACAGTTCGCAAACTGCTTACTTGTTACACTACATGGATGACATCATTTTAGTCTCTTCCTCGGATGCTTTGCGCCACAAGTTCATGCAATTATTAGATGTAGAGTTTTCCATGAAGGACTTAGGTCCTCTCACATATTTTCTAGCATATTTGTCACTCGTACTATGGATGCTTTATTTCTATCTCAAAAGAAATATGCATGTGAAATTCTAGAGCGTGCGGGCATGTCCTCATGTAAACCTTCGAGTACTCCGGTTGATACAAAATCAAAGCTAAGCTCAATTGATGGCACTCCACTTGCAGATGGGGGCACAATTTATCGTCAACTTGCAGGAGCACTTCAATACTTGACGTTACTTGGCCAGATATTAGTTATGCGGTCCAATAAGTTTGCATGCATATGCATGCCCCACGTTCATCCCATATGAATGCTTTAAAATGCATTCTCAGGTACATTCAGGGTACGTTATCACACAGCTTGCAATTGTTTAAATCTTCGGCCTCCTCCCTTTTAGCATACACGGATGTAATTGGAGTGGGTGCCCCGACACTAGACACTCCACCTCCGGTTATTGCACCTACTTAGGCAATAATCTTGTTTCCGGGTCGTCCAAACGCCAGGCCGCTTTGTCCCGTTCAAGTGGCGAGGCTGAATACCGAGGTGCCGCAAATGTCGTTTCCGAAACATGGTTTATTACGTTAACGTTAGTGCAGTTTATCTTTCAAGCAATCCTCTCCAACATCAACGTACCAAACACATGGAGTTGGACATCCATTTTGTTCGCGAAAAGGTAGCTCGGGGCCAAGTGAGCGTTTTGCATGTACCCTCTCGTTTTCAGATTGCTGATATATTTACTAAAGGTCTCCCGTCAATTCTCTTTGATGATTTCCGCGACAGTCTCAACATTCGTCAACCTCCTACTTCAACTGCGAGGGTATATTAGCCGATATAGACTATCCCCACCTAATAGGGAATTAGTTTATTTTGATATATTGTAAATTATTTAAATATTGTGCAATCCTAATGATGTAGCGCACGGAATGAAATCGAAACCAAACACGTTGATTCTACGAATGCCCGTGATGATCTTCACCCCAAACCCCCAAATTCGACCCCAAGAGTCACGAATTTGAAAAGACAAGATTTCAATTATCGAAATGTTCAACTGTCCCTTCAGATTACATCAAGTAAACTTAAATAACAAAAAAAAAAGTTCGAACGGGCCTAAAACAAACAACCACGGCCCAAACAAAAGCCCAAAACAAAACCGAAAACTAGAGAGAAACATTAAAGTGGCCCGAAAACCCATTTAGAGGCCTTATTTTGGAAAAATAACGCGCTAACCCGCCTACGGCTGGTTACCATGACGTAGTCTTCGTTTCCACGGTCGTTTCGACTGGTAGAACGTCAGAAACGGAGACTCATAGCCCAAGTTATGCCTATTTTCGTGCAGCACGGTCTTGAGCCTCCAAAAACAATAAAGCCCGGTCCTCAACACTTGGGCCCGTATCACCTAACCAAAGATAGGCTCCATGTAATTATATATACGTACGATGTGAATAAGAAGGCAAGAGATTGAGATACCATATAATACATTTAATAGGACTTTGTATCATCTTTATCTTTCATCATTAATCATAATTGATCCATCGCTTTTGTTGTATCCTTTCGGTCACAATTCCTTCGTGACACTCACAAGGAGTTGGATTAACAAGATAATAATTATTTGGTGAGATTTATTAGCATTCTTGTTCATATGGACTACACCCTCTTGATTTAATTATCGATTATGTGCTTTATCTACTTATAGAAAACGTATAATTAAGACATAATGAACACTGAAGATCTTGTCGCCACATCAAGAACAAGGGATCTAAAAATTGTTTAAAAACATTGTGAATCCAGATGTTTAGATAGTACATACCAGCATGATTTTGAGAAATTGCATCATGAATTTTCAAATTGCAAACACAAGCTTAATCATCAGCGAGTTCAATTAGACAAACAGTTCAGAAATTACATCCACATAAATGTTATATAGATAGACTTAGATTAGATGGGTTTTAAATATGTTTTAGATGATTGCAGTGTAACAATCAATTACAACACAAATGCAACGAATTGATGAAGTCATATGGTATACTAATTTTGTTAGATATGGATGTATTAGACGTAGCCAATTATTCATGGGCCTCGAATTTGACCAAAGCAGAAACAGCCAGTAGCTTGATCTTCAGGTATCATACCTCCGCCTTTACTGGTATCAATAGCCTCTAGTAACTTCACAACTTCATCCATCTCTGGCCGCTTCTCCGGATTTGCATCCCAACATTTTCTCATTATGTTTGCTAAAGAACTCGGGCAGCATCTTGGTATCTCCGGCCTCAGATTCTAACATATATATTCATATATATTATCAGTAACATGATCATATTCAAGCTAATTGCATGAAAATATAGGCATCAAAATACTGTAAAATGGCACAACAATATCAAACTAGTACATTGTAATTAAGTTGTGAATTATTATTAACATGAGTATACTCACGTGTCGAACAACTGCTGATGAAACTTCAGAAAAGCTGAGAAATGGGTATGGCAGATCACAGCAATATGTTTCCCACAAACATATACCAAAACTGTATACGTCACACTTTCGGTTATAAGGCTTTCCTTGAAGAACCTGATATGCATGCGAATTAGCGAGGTTTAATTTCTTTATGACATGATCATGCATAATGTACGCAAATAAACAACTTAATCACCTCAGGAGCCATATAACCTAATGTTCCTGTTTCACCCGTCATGTCTTTAGGATTCTGAGCTTCTACGCGAGCAACACCAAAGTCCGCAATTTTTAGGTTTCTTTGAGCATCTAATAACATATTTTCAGCCTTAACATCGCGATGCACGATCTTCTTCAAATGGAGGTAGCTCAATCTGCAACATTACAATATTTAATCTTACATGTAACAGGCCTCGAATTTGCGTAACATATTAATTACAATAGAAATCTACTCACCCTCTAGATAGATCCATAGCAAGTTGAATCACAACTTTAAAAGGGAGCTTCTTCCTTCTATTCTTGTACAATAACCCTTTCAATGTCCCACCCGTGAGATACTCCACAACCACACAACAAGCCTTCGATGGAAGTTGATCAGTCAGACCATCGCTTGCAGTTCTCTCAGGCATCCTCAGATTCGATGTTCCCATTGAAGCACCAACAAACTGCAACATTTCACATGTTCACCGTTAATTCACAACACCAAAAGTAAGCTTTTGTTAAGCAGAAATATGCGTTTGCGTACGCTAGTAACATTTGGATGGTCTAACTTGTACCAAACAGCAACTTCTTGCTTGAATGATGCCCTCAAAGAAGCCAACTCTGTGGTACTTTCCATATCATCCTCACCCCAATCTAACAGCTTCACTGCAAAAAGATCATTAACCACAATTTTCATAAGTAAACTTCAGCTATATGATTCGAATCCCATAACACCAAATGCATGCAATTGCATGATCACTGAGAAAGTAATTACCAGCAACATCTTGGTCATCATATGTGCCGCGATAAACAGTGCCATAAGTTCCTCGAGCAATAAGGTTCTTGATTTCCAACTTAGCCAAGTCGATCTCCCATGGTTCCTTTGGTCTATTAGGTTCTATGTTTCTCGACCAGGCTCGGCTCAAGTGTTTCTCTAGATGCACATCCAAGCTTTTGAGGTCAATTTGATCAGCTCTAAACAACATGTCTTTGGTGCTTGCAGACTTGCTGCTGTCCCCCAGTATATCATTCTCTCTAATACTTCCCATGCCTTTCAAGTTTGATTCATGAGAAACCTCGGACTTTGGCTTTTCGTCGGTTTCCTCCATTCTAGAATTCATTATCTGGAAACACAAACACATCATTTACTTGCATCAACATCATCACGATGCATTTTCTTTTCACGTAAACAATCAAACAATCATACCCAGTGATACCCCGCATATCAAGAGTATGATACATGTGAAAGAATCTAATATTATTTTATGCAACATAATGAATAATATATTTGGATCAATCATATGGTTATAGTTTTGTTGACATAAAAGATTGAATCATGTTTCTTTTCAAAGAAGACACCAACATTAGGAAACAAAAATACAAAAAGAGGGAAGACTCACCACATTGATTGTCAAGAATTGTAAGAGATGATGGAAGATAGAAACTCAAAACTAAGAAATAAATGTTGACTATATATATATACACCCTAAATTAATGGTAGAAGAAACAAAAGAGATAAGTCACATGATGATATAATTTAATCCGAATGAGTAAAACTAAGGATATACGTTGGGGATAAATGGAACCATTTATTTTGAGAAATTAGTGGGAAATTAATTAAGTAGATTAGGGGATATGGTTGCCTCTATTCTTTTTACCTCTTATACTTCGAAAAGCAAGGTGCTCCATTTATCTTATGAAAATCATTTCTTACCAAAAAGTAGAAATGCACCAACGATAACGGGTTTTCTTTCTTATAAATAGAATTGTGATGAGAAAATTATAAACAGGCACCTTTCATGTACTTCATTATTTTAACTTCTTGTCTAAAGAGGCTACAAAACATTGATGTGAGAAAACAAGCCCACCTTGAAGATGTGAGAGAACTTTAATTTATTAAATTCTATTTTTTAATCATCATTTTCTACTTCGTGCTTGCCCTACCTTCCATAGTGTAACAAAATAGTGGACAAGGCTCTGAAACATATTCATGTCGTATTGCTGCTCGACAATTAATTACTAGCGATTCCAGCTCCATGTACGTGAGTTGCGATATGCGATCTGAATTGACGACGGCCTTTTAGAGTTATCCCACCCTTGTAGGAATTACAATCACAACCCTTTGTCCCGGCCACTACATCATGTGTATTGTCCGAGGCATTAAAAAACAAATGAGTTTCAGCGATGAACTTATACGTTTATGACCACTAAGTAAGATTAATTCTTAAGAGCATATCCGAAAGCACGACGTGAGCACAAAAAATTTGACGAGATAGCGAGAGATCACTAACGGGTGGTATGACCAATAGATTAACTACAAACTTCCCCGTGTTAAAACAATGTGCTTCTATGGACAAATTAAAGAACAAGTTTACCGACAACTTATTTACCAATTGATTACAAGCGACCTCTTTGGTTTTTTTTAATAAAAAATATTATAATAAATGTATTTATAACTTCCTTAATTCCAAACAAATATAATAATTTCTAGAAATAATAACTACAAAATCTACATTGACTTCTTTAAAGTAAAATATGTATAACCGTTACGAATTATCTAGCTATCAGTCAAGAGAGTCTGCATAAGTAGTTGCGTTAGTCTCGGTCTTAGCATATGTCTTGTTAAGAAACTAGTCAATCTAATCTTATAGTTTAACAAAAGAAAGAGGATTAGCTGATTAAAAGAACTTTTGACAGCATGACAACTATAAATCAATTGTTTTTGTTACATGGTTAAAATTTTTATAATTATAGAATTATGATAGCATTCACACTATTAACCAATCTACGTAACTATCAACCGTATGCATAAGATTGAGTGGTAACTCCTAATGATAGTAGCGAGTAATCTTAGTGGTTCAACATAGGCTGTAAACGAACCGAACTTTCAATGATTAGGTTGTGAACTGTTCGACGAGAAATTTGTTTATGTTTGTTCGTTTAATAAATGAAAGGACACAAACAAGCAAATTTCGTTCGTTGATACCACTTTTGGGTATCGTTTGTCAACTATAACCGATTATAAGTAAAACCCTAATCTTCAATATACCACCCACCACCCACCAACCGCCGTCACCACTATCTGTGCCATTGAACAGTCATCATCATCATCATCATCATCATCATCGCCGACCGTCATCACCAAATCCCCGTTTTCTTTTCAAATGTTAACCCTAATCTCCAACCAATCACTCATTACTCACCAGATCTGTCAACCAGCCACCACAATGGAAATAACCAACCATCGCCGCTTGAAACAACCCATTATTTGACCTGCCTATGTAATTTACTAAAACAAACACCAAGAACCCTATCTACAAAAACCCTAATTTCTATCTTGAAATCCTAACCATATATTAAGTCTCCGACGATAGGGCCAGGTGGTGGGTGGCGATGGTGGGTTATATCGTCAAGATTTTGAAAGAGATGCATGGTGGTGATCGGCGGCAGCGATGCACGGTGGGTATCGACGATGGTGAATCACTCGTGGCGGTGGTCTGATATTTTGAAGAGACGTGGGTGGGGGTTGGTTCTTTTAAGTTATAGGTAATTACTAAAATGGTCCCTAGATAAAAAAGAGTTATTAAATTACAAAAGTAGTCCCTCAAAGGGTATAATAGTCATTTATTTGATTTTAACATAAAATTAAACGTCAGTTAGTCTTAGTACCCATTTTTGTTACAAATTTGAAAACATAATACCTCAACCTGTTATAATAAACCTTATTACCCAAACCTGTTATTTTTGATAAGCTACAGGGACCAATTATGTAATTAACTCAAATAATGATATATGTATGTGCTGCAGGCCGAAAGCCCTAAACTCCCCCAGTCACAAAACGAAACTAGAAACCCTCCACCACCCTTCGATGTGATCCTTTCCGGCGAGCTTCTCCCATGAATCCATCGTGGCGTCCGACGGTCTACAACGTGCTTTTGTTGTTAACCTCGGGCAACATTTTAGCTATGTTTTGATTCGTTTCGTTGAGTTTGTTCATTTAATTCAATTCATTGTTAATGGTTGTTGTTCGGGTGCAAGGCTTGGGTGTCTGCAGGTGGGTTTGGGTGTTCCGAGGTGGTGCGGTAGTGGTGTGTAGTGTGCGACAATGGGTGTGTGTTTGTATGTAATATGGATTTGTGTGGTGTGGGGACCGTGTCTATATATATATATATCTATGTTGTGTGTATATTGTATGTGTGTGTGTCGGTGGGTGTGTGAGTGTGAAAACCGTGAGTGTGTATGTGATGAGTGTGTGTATGTGACAAGTATGTGTTTGTAATGTATGAGTATATATATGTGTGTCATGATATGTGTGTGTTGGTAACATCCGTCACTCTAGATACGTTAACTAACCCGAAGCTCGTTATTCTTCGATTATACATTTACTGCCTTCGTGAATTTAATATGTTCGTAATTGTATTAATTGATATCGTTAATTAGTCGCGCGAGATTTTAACTTATAAATTAATAAATTAGAATAATATTGTAAAAATTATTATTATTGTTATAATAATAATTACTATTATTAGTCTTAATATTAGTCTTAAGTTTGTACTATTATTATTATTATTAAGTTTGTACTATTATTATTATATATATATAATGTCTTTCGCGTAAAGGCCTATCATATCGTGTTCGTGACGCTACGAATCTTAAATGCCCTAATATTATATTGCGTCACGTCTTAGCCCATGTATAGATTTTCCCTATGTTGGTTAATTAAAGGTTACGTTTTAAACTTTGGGTTAAATAAAAATCGGAATAAAATGTCCAAGGTTTAAAATAAATAATTAGAAAACTAAAAGGAATTAATTCCTATTTAGTTCAGGGTTCAAAGCGTAAAATTTAATATATATATATATATATATATATATATATATATATATATACAACCTTAATCTCGGCCAAAACCCTAAGCAACTCCCTCTACCATGAGCCACCGAGCGCCCCAGCCACGGACACACCGACTTCGCCATTCAACCGTCAAACCGCCATCGTTTGACTCGTTGTTGAATCGCCAGTAAGGGTTCTCATCCTCCGTCCTGTTTCGTTTTGTTTCATTTCGTTTTGTTTAAGTTTCCTCATGTATCGTTTCGTGTCATTATGGTTCGGGGCCGTGCGTGATTCGATCGAGTGTTCGGTTGCTTTTTGGTGGTATGCGATTGTGTTGGGTGATGTGCGGTTGTGTTGAGTGTATACGTATGTGTATATATTGAGCATTGTGTGTGTGAGTGAAGTGAACACAGCAGCCTACGCTGCTGTCTATATTTTGTGTGTGTGTAAATTAAGTGTTTGGTGTGTGTGCGTTTATAAAGTGTATAGTGTGTTGTATATATATGTGTGCGTGTGATCCACGTATGTGTTGGTATATCTAAATATATACATGATTGTGGGTGTGATTTCAAGTATGTATATATGTTTGTGTGGGTGTGTTTGTATATATTCTTATTGTGTGTGTGCGAGTCATATGTGTGTGTATGTGTTCAATGGGTATGTATCGTGTATTATGGATGTGTGTGTCAAGTGAGCTAGGGTGTGTTGATGGTGTAGTGGTATATGTAATAACTGCGTGTGTTGGATATATATATATATATATATATATATATATATATATATATATATATATATATATATATATATATATGTGTGTGTGTGTAATTGTGCGTGTGGGTTGATTGGGTAAGTTGGTTGTGTATAAGTATAAATATATATAAACATGATAGGGGTATAATGATGCAAGTATTCAAATATATAAATATTTATCGTGAGCATGAAAAATAATTGTGGGTGTTCATATCATATATATATATATATACACACACGTATATATATGGGATGGTTGAGTATAAATATATTATATCATGTTATAAAGCGAACATGATGCGCATGGTTATGCAATTATAGATAGATGCATATGTAAAGAATAGTGTGTGTGCATGAATGAATTATATATATACTTGTCTATTTATGAGAGTAATCAAATTATATATATATATATATCTTTGTGAGCGAGTCGGCCGTCTAACACGAACAAACTAGAGATAGACCGGATTGTTGGTTTATAAGATTGACTATTTATATGTGTTTATATGATTGACTATTTATATTATAGTTGTCGGATTGTTGGTTCACGCGCGTTAGTCTAAGCCTATTACTTTCTTTCATTATTCTCGCATCATATCAAGGTGAGTTTCGTATCCTCGTTTTCTTACAATCATTTTATAAACATAAAGGTGGAAAGTATGCTCAATATTTTCCTGTTGTAAAATCAGTTATTCATTTGGGACTTGGTGTTACTATTTTGTAAGTTTATATCTTGCACATGCATGAGTTTTCTATGTGGTTCTTTATTCATAACTATTTAACTCTAATGTTGGAGCCGACAGACTGGTATTGATAGTACTATTAGGTTGACACCCCCACCCTTGTTTGTTAGTATACTAGTAGGGACTAACAGTGATCACGAACAGACCCTAGGGTGAATATGTACCGGCACGATCTGTGTGTACGTTGTAGGCTTAGTTGTGAGACTAATGATTACATGTGATATTGCTTGCTTATAACTATATACACTTAAGTCCTACAAACTCCTACACAACATCACTTTTTTTATTCATGATTTAAACCTACGAACTCACCGACCATATGTTGACCTTTTGAGCATATCTTTTCAGGTAACAACAATTATTCAAGATAGCTAGCGTTAATATCTTAGACATGACCCTAAGGATTTTATGATAGACTTGCTCTAGTGTTTCAAACAATTTTGTTATATCTTATGTTTATCATATTTGGGCGTGTATGCCTTTACTTGTTCCTGGGTTTTAGGATTCAATTTGGTTATACTTTTTTGACTATGTTTGTCGTGAAATTGACTAATCACAACACAAGTCTCCGTTTGTGTTGGGTGACTTCATGACACGTTGGTTTTCATCTTTTAATACACCTCTATTAACTATCAATGTGTTATAACGAACCCATCCATTACATCCTCGTGTTTCCACTATAAGTGAGAGTGTGACAGATTGGTATCAGATCCATTTGTTATAGGAAATTAGGTGGATTATTTAACCTAGACTATAACTTAAGTACCCATATGAAGTATGCATAATAGGATTGTGTTTGCAATGATATACATGTGAACGTTCTAAGTGCATTATTGGCTATGTTTAGTAGCCTGTCTTACGAGCTAGCTATATGTGATATACTATTTGGGAAAGTTGTGGGAATTGTATCATCTGTGTGTACCTTAAGAAAGCATTTAATAAGCACATCCTCTCGTTATGTATTTGACTTATATTCACATCCTCTCATTATGTATTTGACTTATTTTCAGTTTGAATAGAAAAAAGCTGCTATAAAAATTCTTTTAAGGACTTAGGTTGTTAAACCAATTTTTATTTTGTACATCCGTCGGTGTCACATTTGCTATAGGCTCCCTTATTTAAACTTGTTAGGTTGAACCTTGGGAAACGAACATGTTGGCTAACACGACTCTAGTGGACAAGAGAGAAGACAAACTCAAGTCAGATGACTACTCTATCTGCATGACCGTTGAAGGATGGTCAATGCAACAGTTTCACAATGTTTTGAGAGTGTTTGGAATACTTAGCAGATCAAATAGGGGACCAATCTTTATGATGAAACAATGAACAGAAGTAAAAGAACAAGAACAAGAACAAGATAATATGGTTTTCAAGAATGTTGTATATTTCTCTCAAGTTCTTACAAGTGTTACAAAGCTTAATTCTAAATACAAGTACTTGAGATACTTTATACTACATCCTACAGCCAGCCATACTTTAAAGACCAGCTGGAAATACTAATCTTGATAATAAGATCAATGTAGAGTCAAAAGAAAGATTGCCTATTGACTAATATCTATGACATGTCATAGCTCACATCCTTATCTAATAGAAAAAGGATAAAAGTAAATAGTTGGAAAGTTACAGATTCAACACCTTAATCTACAGTTGACAAAAACATGGATTTTTCACCAACTCATACTAGTTGGTGAGTCTTCAGAGATGGCAGTGAAAAGGTGTTTTAGCTTTTGACCAAATTATGTTAGAGAAGACATGTCTTCTCTATCTTTGGAAGAAATCAATCTTTAGCTTAGAAAGACTTTGTCTTTGAAGCTTCGGAAGACTTCAACTTTGGCTTCAGAAGAATTGGTCTTTTGGTTTTGGAAGATTTGATACTTAGCATAATTCACTGAGTTATATCAAATCTTCCAAAGTACTTTCCTAGTACTTCACATGTGCATACTGAGAGCTCTTTGGTTGCATCAACATTTAAGTGTATTCCTTACAAACTCCCCCTAGGTTGATGCTACCAAAACTGAAGAGTCCATTAAGTCTTGATCTTTATCTGTTGACAATCCTCACCATAATCAAGACCATTCCCTTCATCATCAGTTGGTCTGGATTCCTCAGACTCTCAAAGTATCTCCTCATGTCATAAAGATCATGCAAAGGGAGATCAAGAATGTTTTGCTAGAAGTACATGTCTTGACCTCCTTGATCTCTAGTGACATACCATCTGTCTGGGTTAGTAGCAAATACCTAAGACAAGATGGGTGTCTTAGCAGCATGAGGCTCTACTATGAGTGGACTTTGTTGAGAATCCTCTTCTTAAGCACCCTCAGGATGTTCTAATCCATCCTGAAGTATGGAGGTGGATGCTTTGGACTTCTTTTTCTTCTTCTTCTTCTTCTTCTTCTTCTTCTTCTTCTTCTTCTTCTTCTTCTTCTTCTTCTTCTTCTTCTTCTTCTTCTTCTTCTTCTTCTTCTTCTTCTTCTTCTTCTTCTTCTTCTTCTTCTTCTTCTTCTTCTTCTTCTTCTTCTTCTTCTTCTTCTTCTTCTTCTTCTTCTTCTTCTTATCCTTTCTTATGGCCATCCTTTTCCTCTTTCTGTACTTTAACTGAGAGGACTGTCCTACAGTACCAGATTGTTCTTGTTTGTCCTTCTTAGTTGGGTCCTTGTCCTTCACAGGTTCAGAAGGAGAAGGATCAAAACCCTAATGTGGATCAGAAGATGAAGCTGGCTGTGATGCAGCACTAGGTCCAGGTTGTGTTGTATCTTAGGGTTTAACCTTGACCTCAGCTTCAGGTCTAGCCTGACTTGGTAGAGAATGCAAGTCAACCAGCTCGCCCTTTTTGATTTTCTGCTTGATCACTCTAATATATCCATAGTGGATAGAGACATTGGACCAAGTCTCCTTCCAAAGAATCCATACAACTTCAAGAAGCTCACCATCTTTTATCTATCAGCAGACTTCTTTAGATTTGCTCTGATGGTGGCTCTTGACCTTGCAGCCTCTTCCTTTATCTTCCTCTTTGAAGCTTTTTGCTCTTTTTACACATGTTGCTCAAGCTGCTTGAGGTATTCAAACTCAATTTATTCATATTATAAGGGAAGAAGGTCTGCTGCCTGATAGAGACATGTGACACTCAGGTAGGTTATCATATTTTTCCTGTCTTGTTCCCTACCTACCTGAGTTTGTTGCTTAGTAGCCACAACCTCTGCCTCAGCATTTTCCTGAAATGGGGAGAGAGTAGGAACTTTGTAAAGTCTTTTCCTTCTCCTTTCTTCCTTGATTTTGAGGAGCAATTCTGCATCCTCAGCCTCCTTACTCTCCTTTGACATTTTCATGTCAGCCAGTTCATTTAATTCTTCCAAGGGTGAGAGAGATGAGTTCATTAACATTATAGTTCCTAGACCCTAGATAGTTCAATCTGGCGCCCTTAACTCATCATCTTTAGTGCTTGGCCTGGGAGCAGCCCCGATTGCAGCTTCCATGAAGCCATGGGTCTCACCTGAACTCTCTCCTTTTGTCTTCCTCTTCCTCTCTCTTTCCTTCTCTTAACCTCCTCAGAGGTCATTTTCCTCTTCCCTTTGTCACTCACAGGGCTGTGTGACTCAGGGTGGAGAGAGCTTTTGCCTTTATTCCTTGGTGCTGCACTTGAGCTTTAGCCAGAGAGAGGCTATGAGAGCCCTTCACTAGCTGGTGCCTCACTGAGGGTAATGGGTATTGAAGCAGTTCTAGTCTCAAGGTTCACAGGCTCAACTATTGGGCCTTCAACGAAGGTTTTCCCTTTGAAGCTAGTCTTAGGGTCCATCTCAACATCCAGTTGACCAACAGTCTTGCTTGCTAGCCTCTATCTATATGATTTAGATCTCAGCTTGAACTCTTTAAGCACCCTTTCTTGTATTCTCTCAGCTAACCTTGTAGCTTGCCTGGATTGATTTGGGTTGGCAAGTGGCAAGTCAACTAGAGAGAAGCTCTCATAGTATCTCAGGTTGTAGAAGTTAAAGATTTTTTGTTGTCCCTGAGACTTAGAGATTACCAGGGCACTCCTTTTCACATCATACATCCATCCCACTATTGGATTCTTAGCAGGGTGAGATGGAGTAGGCATTGCCCTTGGTATACCCTCCTGAAACAAGATTTGAATGAGTGAGTCCACATCAATATAGACCTGAGAAGGTTGCTGAGTATGGACAACTACAAGTGAGGGTGGTGAGTCCTCCATGTCCATACTCTGGGAGGAACTCCTAGGTTTTGTGATTGTAGGTAGGACTTCCTCCCTCTTTTTGGTAGCATCACCCTCTTGCATAGGGGAGCTAAGGGTTAGGTCCACCACATCCATATGTACTTATGGGCCTGGTTGAGTTCTTCGAATGGGTTTTTCAGCTAACTTTCCCTTGAGATCGGTGATATCAAGTTGCTGGTCATTGACCCTTCTTTGTAAGGCAGCCACCTGAGATTCTAGGTGACTCACATTTGAGACTAAATAGGTGTAAGTTTTTGACAATTTTTGGACCTTTAGTTGCAGACTCCCCTCATATTCATCAGAAGAATCATGGGGGGGGGGGGTTGGTGGTTGAGAGAATAGGGCCAAAGTCTTCTTCCTTACCATCATCTAGAGTTTCTCGGCTGCTGGATTTCCTCTGCACCATGACAGCTTCAAGAGAAGTGTCAATGGGCTGGGTTGCCATGGTTGAGGTCCTAATGATGTACTCTTGCAAAAGTGAGACCCTCTTCCATATGGACTTCCTGAACATGTTCAGGGAGGTCCACCTCAATTATGGGTGGATGATGTTGGCTGGATATGGGTGATGCAGTAGCACTCATCACTCCTTGAGTAGGGGTGGAGAAGAGAGACTCATGGTACTCATTGAAGTCCATATCCTTGGGGATTGGTTGGATGAGGTCTAACGGCTGGGGATGGCAGCTTTTCTCTAAAGGTTGATCACTAGAGTTTTGAGACTCTGAGTGAAGGCTTATGGCTGGGGTAATGAGCTCATCAAGCTGAGCATGAGGAACCTCAACACTGATCATAGAAGTGATGGGAGTGGTTTGCTCCTCAGGAAAAGTGGGAGCTCTTGTTTCCACTTCTTCCTGCATAGGTGGTGATATTAGGACCTGCTCAACCTGAGTAGACTGAACAGGGGTTACTTTGGATTTTCTTTGGTAGGTGATGGTGATATGTGGCTGTATGGGTGGTGCAGATGTGGAAGGTGTGGGTTTAATATTGGCTTGTGTTGCCAAGTTGTCACATTGAGCAATGAGCTCTAACATTTTTGAGACCAGGGCTGTTTCTACCCCTTAGAAGCCAACAGTTGACTTTCTTATTGTCTTAAAGATGCCGGCTTCATCCGTCCCAGTTTAAGAGTGTTACCTGTTCCCCTTAACTATGAGCCCAGTTCATAGTTAAGAATGTGTTGAACATAACTAGGGAACATGTAATACTCTAAAGAGTCCAAGTTAGCAAGCAAGTTTGTATAAACAAATTAAGAGTACCTGAACTTGACCCCTTGAACCATTCCATGGACTATGTAGGATAAGTCCTCAGGAATTTGGTCCCAACCTCCATGTTTGTTGGACAAAGAATGGATGACCATATGGAGGAGGTACTTCCATTAGGAGGAAACCTTACCCTTTTTGAAGGTTCTTACTAAGTAGTCACCTTCATATCCCATCTGCCGGAATGAGTTTTTTACAATAGATTTAGGGAAGGACAATTCGCTTTCTTCATCATCCAGCCTCAGATGAGAGTTGATGGTGGCTGGAGTGACAAAAATTGTCTTCCCCTGTATTGGGGCAGACAGTGCCTTTTCACCATCTAAGATAACCTCTTGGAAGGTCCTCTAGATTTCTTAAAGTTGATCTTCGTACACGGGTGGGTCAATGGTAAGTGCGATGAGGTAGTTTGAAAGAGACAAGAAGCGGCAAACATCTGAGAAACCTGGATCTTTCTCAGATGATAACAAAGCAACTTGGTTGTGTTGCTTGTGTAACTGCATGGAAAAATCAGGTTGGTTTCGAGGATCAGGGTTGGCCATTTTTGAGTAGCTTAAAAATGAAGGAAGATAAGAACAAAGGTGGTTTGTGTGTGAATTTAGGTTATGAACTTTTGTAGATGAAGAAGAAAGTGAAAGAGGGGGAACGTTAAAGGTAAATTTATATGAATTGAATTTGAGACAAAGTTAATGCAAAAGGATAAACTTTAAAATCCGGATGTCGGTACCACCTCTAAAAAAGTGTCCAAAAGATAGTTTTCTTTGAAGTCTAAAATCTTCCGAAGGTAATTTGTCTTCCGAAGGTTTGAGAAAAACTTCCGAAGCCAATTTGGCTTCGAAAGATATTCCTTAGTCTTTCAAGAATTTTGCTTCGGAAGAAAAATACTTAGAGTATTTTTACTTCTTAGATAAATTTTGTTTCAAAAGATATCAAATATCAGAAATATTATTCAAAGAGAAAATAAAGCTTCCGAGACTTAATTGCTTTCGAAAGAAAATAGTCCTTCAACACAATAAGTACTTGGTGACAAATATAAGCTTCGGAAGATATAACAGAAATTTTTTTCCGAAGGTAGATTTCTCAGAAGTAATTATTTGTTTTGAAGACATAATTATCTTCCGAATACAACTTGATGTCTTCCGAAGGAAAATATTTCCAAAATTCTCAAAATTCTAAGGGATATCAATTTTGAAGGGTTTCGTCCAAAGTAAACTGGGCTTATATAGGTGATGACATAGACAACTTAAGACACATATGTTAAAAGAATAATTTTTGAGTTTAGTTTAAGAAAATATACTCAAAGTTAATCATGCTAATAGCTGATACAAGATACTTAAATCTCTGTTCATCAAAAGCTTTTATGAACTGATCAGCATATTGTTCATTTGTGTTAACGTTGACTAGTTTTTTCAATTCTTTTTCAAAATTATCTATAATCAAATGATACCTGATATTGATGTATTTTATCTTTGAGTGCTGCATAGGATTCTTTATGATAGAGATAGCATTGTTGTTGTCTATCTGGATGGGAGTCTCCTTGAAATTGAATACATAGTCTAGGATTTGATTCCGAATCCAAAGCACTTGAGCACAACACTTGCAGTAGTGATGTATTCAGCTTCAACAGTTGATGTAGACACACAGGATTGTTTCTTGCATTGCCATGAGACTATTCTTTCACCAAGAAATTAACATCCCTAGATGTGGACTTTGTAGTCGTATTGCAACCACCACAGTCACTATCTATATAGGTATACAGATTGAAATCATAATTCTTTGGATACCAAAGGCCCAGTTTGGGAGCACCTTTGAGATATCTGAGAATTCTCTTGATAGCAACCAGGTGTGACATCTTGGGTTTGGCTTGATATCCTGCACAAATACATGTAGCAAACATGATATCAGGCCTGGTGGCTGTGAGGTACATAAGAGACCTAATCATAGCCCTGTATAGATGTTCATCAACACACTCCCCCTCAAGATCAAGTCCTAGGGAGTGGTTTCTGGCTATGGGTGTCTTAGCAACCTTACACTTAGTCGGATAAAATCTGGTGAGTATGTCTTGCACATACTTTGACTGGTTTATGAAGATGCCATTGTCAACCTGCTTCACTTGAATTCATAGAAAGAAACTGAGTTCCCCCATGGCACTCATTTCAAATCTATTCTTCATCAGCTTCTCAAAGTCTTTGCAGAGCTTCAGATTAATTGACCTAAAGATGATGTCATCTATATAAACTTGAACAAGCATCAAGTCATTTCCTATTCCTTTGATGAAGAGTGTTCCATCAATAGTACCTCTGTTGTATCCATGCTGACAGAGATACTATGATAGTGTCTTATATCATTTCCTTGGAGCTTGATGCAACCCATAAAGAGCTTTATCAATCTTGCAAACATAATCAGGATGATCTGGATCTGCAAAGCCAGGTGGTTGTTTGACATACACTTCCTCATCAATCACCCCATATAAGAAGACATACTTGACATCATGTTGGTAGACCTTGAAATTCTTGGATACAGCAAAGGCAAGGAATATCCAAATAGCTTCAAGTCTTGCTACAGGAGCAAAAACATCAATGTAGTCAATCCCTTCTTCTTGTGTATACCCATGAACAACTAGTCTTGCCTTGTTTTTGATGACAAGTCCTCTATCATCTTTCTTATTCCTAGATACCCACTTGGTACCTATTGTAGTCTTCCCTTGAAGAAGAGGACATAAGTTCTAAACCTTTTGTCTCTTGAATTGAAGCATCACCTCTTGCATTGCTTCAATCCAACTTCTATCCTTCAGAGCCTCATCAATCTTATTAGGATTAATCTGGGACAAGAAAGAAGAGTGAAGACAAACATTTTTGTCATGGGTTTGTCCTCTTGTTCTCACCCCTGTCTTAACATTTCCAATGATGTTTGTGGTGGGATGTGACTTGTGGATTCTCAATTGAGGAATCTTAGCAAGTTGGTTGGACAGATCTAAATTAGTAAAATTTAGATCTGGTGATTGAGTGTCATCGACCACATCAACACACTTATCAAGAGAAACTTGATCCCATGAGTGTCTTCCATCATTGATGTTGTCTTCTATGGAGTAGTTATCAGCATCAAGAAATTCTTCATCACTATCACCACCTCCATCTCCTCCTATATTAGAAATTCCTTCATATGAGTTTCGTTCCTCTGTGTTGGAATTTATAGGCACCTCAGATGTATCAGTTGAATAATTTGTCATGGTTGTGCTAACAGGATTTCTAATTGCAGGGCTAGTTACCACTTGAACTGAAGTAATTGGAACACTTAGTCTTCCTAGCTCAAATCTTGGGTCAGAATATCTTATTGATAAGCTACCTTTAGATCCAAAAACATCTTCACAAGATTTGTTAAAACAGTTGGTAACTAAATTAAGATCAAACAGCCAATCAGGACCAGAACCTTTCACACTGGCTGTGTGCTCATTAAAGGTCACATTGGTTGACTCCTCAATTACTCTAGTTTGAAGATTGTATACTCTATAAGCCTTAGCTTGGGAAGAATATCCAATAAAGTGTCCATCATCTAACTTCTCATCAAATTTGGCTACTTGATCTTTGGTATTCAAGATGGTGCAAGGACATCCAAATGACCTGAGGAAACCAATAAATGGTATCCTTTTATGCCACAGCTCATAAGGAGTCTTACTATAAGTCTTAATCACTAAAACTCTATTCTTCACATAGGAGGCTGTGTTAACTACCTCTGCCCAGAAGGTGATGGCCAGTTTAGAGTCAGACAACATGGTTCTTGCAGCTTCAATAAGCCTTAGCTTGGGAGGAGTATCTAATAAAATATTCATCATCTGATTTCTCATCAAATTTGGCTATTTGATCCTTGGTATTCAAGATGGTTCAAGGACATCCAATTGATCTGAGGAAACCAATGAAAGGTCTCCTTTTGTGCCATAATTCATAAGGGGTCTTACCATGAGTCTTGACTACTAAAACTCTATTCTACACATAGCACACAGTGTTGACTGCCTCTGCCCAAAAGGTGATGGGCAGTTTAGAGTTAGATAACTTGGTTCTTGTAGCTTTAATAAGTGTCGTGTTTCTCCTCTCAGCAATATTCTTTTGCTGAGAAGTCCTGGGAGCACTGTATTGTCTTCTAATACCCTCTTATCATAAAATGTATCAAGGATTTGGTTCTTGAATTCAGTTCTTTGATCACATATTATGATTTTGACCTTGTGATCACATTGATTCTCAATTTTCAGAATGAAACTCTTCAAGATCTCAGGGGTCTCATCCTTAGTTCTAAGGAAAAAGACCCAAGTGTATCTTTGAACTCATCTGTGATCATTAAACAATATGAGGCCCTTTCTAGACTTACTACACTAGTGGGGCCAAAGATATCCATATGTAATAAGTGTAGGGGAGTAGTGATGAAGTTCATTTTCTTTGGCTTGTGAGACACTTTGTGTTGCTTCCTTTTTAGGCATGCAACACAATGGTAATCACTTGTAAACTCTTTCTTTGGCATTCCAGTTACCAAATCATTCTTAACTAATTTATTCATGTTCTTAAAGTTCACATGGCACATTCTTTTATGCCAGAGGAAAGACTCATCACTATTTGCTTTAGATAGAAAGCAAGAAACTTCTCCTGAAGGGGATTATTCCTGCAAATCCATCTTGTACGTGTTCCCTTTCCTGGGGCTCTGAGCAGGATATGTTCTTGAGGAATAACCACCCCGGGCTTAAGAACAATGCACTCATGCTCAGTAAAGAGCATGTTATTTCTCTGGTCATAAAATTAGGATACACTCTAGAGATTGTACCCAAGCTCCTTAACAAACTTTACCTTCTTAATGCTAAGCTTATCACTTGTGACCTTGCCCCTTCCAGTAATGCAACCACCTGATTCTCCTCCAAAAGCAACTGGCCCCCCATCAATTTTCTCAAAGTTCTAACACAAGGAGCCGTTGCCTGTCATGTGCTTGAAACAACCACTGTCAATGATCCATGCATTTCCTTTGGTCTTTAGCTGTTCCTACACATAAAAAGATGGTTAGTCATGTTTGGAAACCCAAGCCACATTGGTCTTGGGCTTGTCAAAGTGACCTGAAGATAATGCAACAGTAATTGATCCTATATGCAAGCTCTGAGGATCATTTGTTGTTGTTGATAAAGAACTTTTAGTCATATGGCCTTTTTCATCTTACACACCATCTTTGGAAGACTAGACTTGGCCTTCAATACCTTTGAAAGTTTTGATGACTTAGGAAGTTTTGGAGACTAGATTTTCGGAAGTTTTTGAATCCACTGCAGCAGACTTTAGTACTTCAGAAGCATTCCTTTCTTCCGAGACCAAATTTTGTCCGAAGGTAAGTTTTCACTTATCTTCTTCTTCACTTTGCACCTTCCAAAAGGAAGAGATTTTCCTTCTGAAGCTATTTTCTACTTCTTCTGCTTTGAAGATTTCTTCTTGGTCATATGGATAGTACTTTTGGGATTGTAGATGCAATCCTTGGGAAAGTGAGAAGTACTAACACATATGATACATTTAGTTGGCATGCTTCTGAGAGTCTTCTTTTGAATGGGTGGCTGAGCTTGATCAGTTTTCACTTCCTTCTTCATCTTCTCAGATGATGCAGCAGACTTTTTAGGGTGAGGCTTGCTCTTGGAACTGGATGGTTCAGGATGTGCAGTAGCAGTGCACCTTTGATCAGCCTTCTTCTCTTGACCAGGATGATTTGGACATGAACTAGGACTCCTGGTACTAGAGTCCATTGTTAAGTCTTCAGTCTTTACCACTTCAAAACCAGCAGAAATGAAAGTTGCTTTTGCTTGGAGTTGAAAGTGGCCTTGATTTCTTGGGCTTTCTTTGACTTTCTTTTGGCTGCCCTTATCAATTTGTTCCTTGCAGACTTGGTCATCCCTGGTTCTTTCTTCTCTCCCGGAATATAGTGACCCTTCTTAGGATAACCCTTGTCACTCATCTCAGGTTCATCCTTCACTATCTCTTCTATATCTTCATCCTTCTCTTGGATAAGATCAATAATCAGCAACTCATCTTGACAAGTTCCACACCTTGGAGGTCTAACAGATAGGAGTGTGTGGAGGAGCTATCTCACTTGACCCTAGTCCCTGCCTGTTTTAGTAACAAACTTTTGCATGCAAGGATGAGGATATTATATTCTTGAAGGTTTCCTCTTTAAGAACACATTTTTCAGCCTTGGCTTTGCTGATCACAAGCTCAGCCTGATACCATTCAGTTAACTTGGTTATGAGATCATTGATTTGAGTCTTGTAGTTTGTATGCTCATGCTTAAGAGTAAAAATGGTTTTCTTTAAATCTTCAATTTTAAGTTTATAATCATTTTTTGCTCTTTTAAAATCAGTTTTTAAAATGTTTAAGGACTCAAGGTCATATCTCACTTCCAAGTTATAGGACCTGTACATATTTGCTTTATCAATGCATCCAGGAGTACAAAGATGTTCAAATACCTTGGCTTCTTTATGCTCAGCCATCAATGGTTGGTTTGGAGAAGCATCTTCTACCTAAAAGCTCAAGTCAAAGCCTCATTCTTCAATAACAACAACAACATGTTGTTTCGGTTGGCTTGGCTTCTCAGTTCTGGGAGTTGAATCAATGTTGTTTGGTCTGGATTATGCTTGGCCACCATTTTTCCTTGGTGACTTGCACTCTCTAGCAAAGTGTCCCATTTGGTTATAGTTGTAACACTTTACCTTGCTTTTATCCAGCCCGAACTTTCCACTGGCCACATTGCTTGGGAACTTCCTTCCTGTTCTCTTGTTGAACTTTTTGGTTCTATAAGTGAGGAGAGCCATCTGTTGAACTCTCTACATGTACTCCAGGTCATCTGGATGGATGCAATCCAGGTCTTCAAGAGTGAAAAGGAAGTTTTCACAACTTTTATAAACAGACATAAAGGCTTGAGGAGAGCTTGTCTCTTGGAATGGGCTTCCTTGGATGTAGCTCTCCCTTGGTGTCTCTGGGAAGGTGATGAAAGGACCCTTTTGTGAGTTGTCAGGGAAGCAGATGAGATGATGCTATGGTTCTCTGCTATCCCTTTCAACCACATGAAGGGCTGAGCTCTGCTGATTGTTGGAAGAGCTGCTTGATGGATTTTATAGGTTCATCTCCATCTGGAAACCACTAAGGATACCATACAACTCTATGAGAGTAAGAGTGGAGAGGTTCTTAGTTCTCTTGATGGACACACAGTAGTGAGTCCATTATCTGGGAAGAGAGAACATGAACTTCCTCACTATGTCCCTATTCTCAAGCAAGACTCCAACATCCATTAGAATATCCATAATCTCAACATACCTAAAATATTGTTGACTCATGGTTTCACATGTCTTTTAGGTGAAGTTCTCAAACTGCTGCTTCATAATGTGTTTATTTTTTTTGGCTTCCTCAGACCCCTCATAGATGAGCTTTAGTACATCAAAGAGTTGCTTGATAGTTCTACTTGAAGCCTCTGTATATGGAGTTTGGAAGAGTAGTTTGGAGAGTGGTCTTGGCTTTTTGATCTACATCTATTTTCTTCCAGTATTCTTTAGAGTAGTCAGCCATTTCCTTTGGAATCATCCCACCTCCAGCAATGGCTGAAATGGTGCTAGGGATGTGAGGTCCTTCAATAACAGATCTTCACATCCTGCTGTCTTGGGACTTGATAAAACCCTTCTATACGTTGGCACCAAGTATCAAAGTCATCAGGAGTGATCAGTGGAGACTTTGTCATGGTACTTTTTTCCATATCAGCCTTAGAGATATCTATCATTTGAGTTGATAAGTGCTTTGTGAAACTGATGAGATCTAAGATGGTGAGATCTTACAATCAAGAGCCTGAAATGTTCTGATACCAATTGCAGGACCGTTGAAGGGTGGTCAATGCAATAGTTTCACAATGTTTGGAGAGTGTTAGAACACTTAGCAGATCAAAAGGGAACCAGTCTTTATGAAGAAACAATGAACATAAGTAAAATAACAAGTACAAGAACAAGATAATATAGTTTTCAATAATGTTTTTTATTACACTCAAGTTCTTACAAGAGTTATAAAGCTTAATTCTACATACAAGTACTTGAGTTACTTTATAGTACATCCTACAACCGACCATACTTTGAAGGGCAACTTGAAACACTAATCTAGACAACAAGATCAATGTAGAGTCAAAAGGCAGATTGCCTTTTGACTAGTGACTATGACATGCCATAGCTCATATCCTTATCTAATACAAAAAGGATAAAGTACATAGTTGGAAAGTTACAGACTCAACACCTTAATCTATAGTTGACAAAAGCATTGACTTTTTACCAACACATGCTAGTTAGTGAGTCTTCAGAGATGGCAGCGAAAAGGTGTTTCAGCTTTTGACAAAAGTATGTTAGATAAGACATGCCTTCTCTATCTTTGAAAGAAATCAGTCTTTAGCTTTGGAAGACTTTGTCTTTGAAGCTTCGGAAGACTTATCTTTGGCTTTCGGAAGAATTGGTCTTTTGGTTTCGGAATATTTGATAGTTAGCATAATTCACTAAGTTATATCAAATCTTCCTAAGTACTTTCCTAGTACTTCATATGTGCATGCTGAGAGCTCTTTGGTTGCATCAGTCTTTAAGTGTATTCTTTACACTATCAGATTCTCAGTTATACTAAATGGTTTCCTTTGACTGTTCCTTACCCAAGTGAATGCTTCCTCAACTGATCCCTTTGTATAATTTCGGTTAATTAACCCTTGGTGAGTGACCATATCCTAGATTTTCCAATCATGAATAATACTCTGTACTTGACAAGATATGTTAACTCAGGTAGGAGGAGCTAGAGGTGACCATGCAAAGAAAATTACCATTACGGGTGCACACGTAATTGCAGTTTGTAGTGCATGTAAAGCCTAACAATTCTTGCCATGAGATAACGGTTATAGTTAGTACGAATATTCCATTTTATCTTGGAATAGTGGAGTCTCAGTCCTTATAAGACTTTGTTAATGACGAGTAAACATCTATAACCTTTATTCTTATGTAAGTTCTAATAAGTTCTAATCTAGAGCCTTCATGTGATTCATATTGTGACTTTGGTCCTAGTCCCTATGAGACGTTGCTCTTTCTAGCATTTCAGTAATTATGCAATTGACAATTTGTTTGGAATGTACATGGACTTCAGGGAGTTGTAGTAGAGTGATGATACTTCCTATACATGTATTACCTTGTTTAATAGATTGATCTTAAGACTTGGAGCATTAGTAGTTTGAATGTTCTAGCATTATGCCTTAATGGAGTAATTGGATGTCATGTAACCAGTTTAAGCACTATTCTCGTTATATCGTGGATGTGGTGGGAGCACTACGGGGAACTCTATATATAAGCATCAACGGTATACTAAGAATGTGCCTAAATTGGGCTACGTGATGATCCTGATGGATTGGAGTAGGAAATTATGGATATGATAATGTAGTTGGTAGTGATACTAAAACTAAGATTGTTTGTACATATAAGGAATTCTTGATGTACTAGTTAAAAGGGTATGACAAGAAATGGGGAGTAATAGGCCTGACCCATTGGATTGAGAAAAATAGAAATTGTAATGGATATCAGCAACTATGCTAAAACCAGAAGATAAAGGCCTTAGTCATAATTATAATGTGTGTCATAGGTTTAACTAGGCACTAGCACAAGTTGGGAACAAACAGGCTCAAGTAGTGGCTATCACCGGATATCAGGTACTGGGAAAACAACAAAAATCAAGCTCATGCAAATCACGAAAATCTAGCACGCAGTCATGCAATTGCGATTGGAGCGGAAGATGCTTGCCAAAACCCAACCGTTGGTACGAGTGCGGATCTTCTCAATAATTATTACATGTCTATGTTACCTGATACCAGGGCAGATGATAGCTTTGATTTATGAAATTACTCCTTAACTTGTGTAAGCCGTCGTTCCCGGGAAGCCTCATAGTTGGTCATTCATAGCACAAAACATAATATAGAATATTGATATATGAAAATGTTGCAGCAGAATACTTAAATCATTCATCACATTCATAAGTAGGATGTCAAATCACATATTTTTCTAGAATTAATAACATGAACATTATCCTTAAAACTTAACACATATTTTTAAATAAACATAGATGCAAGTCTTCCATGGCCAAGTAGTTCATCATTCATTCCATCCTCAGCAATCAATACTACCTCCCAACTAATATGCATGTAAAGTCAGTAACGTTGAGTGATTTCTAGTTTTATAGTAATATAGAAAATATACTTTTGAATCTTTTTTTAATGAACACACATTCATCATACGTAATAGTAACTTGACTTATAACATTTCTTAACATGTTCATTATCCTTCTTTCTTTTATTATCTTTCCTCTTTCATAAACTAGGATTGCACAAGGCAAGAGCCTACACCGTATGATTGGCAAAAAATGCCAAACTCCTGCCAGTACAACATAGAAGTGGTAACTAACCCCTGACAGTTGACCCACACTGCTAGGCATGAAGTTTGCTCAAGAATAAGGGTCCATTCATATCATTGGTCAATCTCGAGGATTAGACCCCTGATGTGCATCCTCTTGGGCTGAAACAACCGCATATCTGTTGAGCTAACGACAACAAGGTTATGCACCTTTATTTATTTTGCTTGCAAGACTTTTCATCATCATTAGGGCCTAAGGGTAACATTCACTAGGTTTTTGTTTCATTCTTTTTCGTTCATTAATGTTTCACTTTAATCATAGATAATACTTATAAGATATTTTGTCATATTTACCGCATAACAGAGAACATTATTTATTAAAACATGGAAATACTCATATAATATATCATGGAACAGAATCATAGCATGACCCAGATAAAATCTCCTAAGTATCAACAAATGCGGGAAACAACAACTATGCGAGTAAATATACTAATGTGGGCAATAGTAACTTAATACAAGTAACTATACAAATACGGGTAATAGTAACTTAGCCTTATGCGGTTACTTTGGACTAGCGCGGGTAAAGAACGAACGTGATCAACCAATGCGGATGACCAATACTCAGGTCATTATGGTCTTGGAAACAAATACGGGTGATGTAAACAAATACGGGCACCCAATGCGGATGACCAAAATTTGGTGAATTTGAGGCTTTGGGTACAAATGCGAGTAATAGTAAATTAGTGGGAGAGTAAAACTAATGGGGGTACCTAATACGCGAAAGATGGTTTTGTCTACTAATAGGATTGTCATCCAGCCTCTGGCACCAGCAAATGAGTCGAGCCTTTGGGGTGATCATCGGGACATACCACCTAGCCCTTCCAGTTGCTATTACGAGAGTCACGGTTGAGTCGGACGAGCATGATGACAAGTCGTGGGGATTATGATGGAGTTTTGTTTTATTTGGTATCTGAAATTTGAACATTTGAAACTTATGTTATGGTTAAGTTTTGGCATCTTTGACATACTTTTTGAATTTGGATGTTATCATATTTGAACTAAAATCTTATGATATATTAAATTATTTGTGTTATTAATTACATTATTTGTGTTATCTGTATTGATGTTATGTGTGAGCATTAATAGATATGTTATAAGGAGGTTGTGAAATAACTTAAAGCTTATGTATTATCCTTGATTTATTAGAAAATGCCGCCAAGAAGAGTTACCTGTAGTAATAGTCGTCTAGGCGCAGTATCAAGAGGTAGATGTAGAGGTGCTGGCAGTCTTGGTGATGCAGCCGATGAAAGTGGTCAACGAGGCCCAACTGGTAACAACCGCAGGGCTGGAAATCCTGACATGGCTGCCATGACCGCTCAAAAATTGGATGAGTTGATTCCAATTATAATGGCCTAAGGTAATGGCGGCAGTAATAA